>RXID01022596.1:0-11381 GCA_005019695.1 Trichopus zeylanicus subsp. travancoricus
TTCATTTTTTTCAATTTGTGAAACTCTCCTCTTCGATCTCCCTCTTTAAGATCTGATCTCTCCTCTATTTTTTTAGGACTTTTTAGGATTTTTATAGCCCACAAGTAGATTGGGTCATCTCTATTTTAAATTTTAAATTATAGACATGAATAATATTCTTTTGTTCAAATTTTGAATATAGATAAATAGATATGGATGAGATTTATTTTTGTTTTACTTTAAATGAGGATTTATTTCGATAAGGATTTGTTTGGATAAGAATTTATTTAGATAGGAATTTGTTTAGATGAAGATTTGTTCGGATAAGAACTTTTTTTGGATAAGAATTTATTTAGATAAAGATTTATTTGGATAAGGATTTATTTAGATAAGAATTTGTTTAGATGAGGATTTATTTGGATAAAAAATTTGTTTCGATAAAGATTTATTTGGACAAGGATTTATTGAGATGAGAATTTATTTGAATAAAAATTTATTTGGACAAGGATTTATTTGGATAAGAATTTGTTTGGATAAGGATTTATTTAGATGAGGATTTGTTTGGATAAAAATTTATTTATATAATAATTTATTTGGATAAGTATTTATTTGGATAAAGATTTATTTCGATGAGAATTTGTTTAGATAAGAATTTATTTGGATAAAAATTTTTTTAGATGAGGATTTTACTTGAATGTGAATTATCTATGGATAATAATTTATTATTTGAATTGGTTATGGATAGATATGGATGTGACTAGATGAGTATTTATTTACTACAGATAACAATGATTTTAAAAATTATAATTCTCTTGGATATTAAATTTATAAGGGGGCTATTTGCAAATTTTTATAAAAAGTTTAGACTAAATTATAATTTTATAAATTCCAAGGTTTTTTTTAAAAAAATGACTTTTTTATAAAATTTTGAAACTATCAGGGTCCTTTTTGAATAAGATTTAAACTTTTTCACGAATAAAAATTTTTGAGGGCTTATTTACAAAAAATTAAAATTCTAAGGATTAATTTGCGAATATGAAATTTTGAGAGATTTATTCATAAATTCTAAATTTTGCAGGATTAATTTATAATTTTAAAATTTTATTAATTTTTTTTGTAACATTTTTATCCAAAGGACCTATTTGTAAGAAAAATCAGACCAAAAACCCATTTGTAACAATTTATTCTATTTGAGGATTTATTTACAAAATTTTTGTATTTTATCATTTTGGCTTAGATTTTAGACAGATCTTGGGCTTAATTTTGGTTCAAATATCCAACCCACTCAGCCCATTATGATTGCGCCTAGCTTGAGCCCAAACTTCCCGATGATTCAAGTCTAAATTGAGCTCAATTTTCGGTCAAATTCGGATGCAATTTAAGTTTGACTGAGGCCCACATTTGAGACATGATTGAGTGGCATACAAGTATCAATTTTAATCATATTTTAATTAAATTTGATTATGGTAAAAATCATCTCAAAACGAAGAAGAATTAATCATTCATCTACCTCAGTCGATGATCACCATAGGCGCAACTAAAGGTTAGATTAAATTTGGAACTATCTTTGAGGTCATCCAATTTGAGAGTGCACCTACTAACTCATCAATCAACATTGCAATTGTACAATATGAATATACTCCTCTCCTTCCATCAAGGAGAATGAGACCCAATGTCATCATTTTCAAACTGAAGAGTCAACCTATTGTAGAGTTAGAATTTGCACCTCAACCAACAAGGGCATCTATCTTCTAGCGATTTGGTACAAAGCGAAGCTTAGTGTTTAGCCACCTTTGCCCTAGTCCCAAGGAAGAGAAACCCAAAGAAAGTCAAGAATTATTGCTTGGATGAAGATGAACCAATCCTAACTATCACAAGCAAAGGAAAGGCTGCTCGAGTCTTTAGGCCGCTTGGGAAGCCCACCCCTTAAATGAAGTCAATCATCACCATTTTCATCTCTAATTTCTTCACACCATTGAATGACTTAGAGAAGGGTAAAAGTGGGTCAAAAGGGACACATTGTCACCTTAAGATTGTAACTAGGGGGAGAATAACCATGCAAAATAAGAAGAATTGTGGAAAGACTACAATTAAGTATGAAGTCCCACAATGAGAAACCATCCACACTATCAGAGTCATCTCTCATGATAATTGTAGTACATAATACTAGCCCACTCCTCAGCTGGCCAAACCCTAAAAGAAGGTTGTGCAAAAAAGGCTTGTAGATAAGGGAGTTCTAGAAGAAAAGACCCTTGTGAGTTAATCCTTACTACTATGCTAGAGGGGAGGCTTAGCTACTCGCTTCATGAGTAGACTCCTGAATATGACTACTTGACTTATGGGAGAAGTCAACCTTGATCCAAAACACACAAAATCAAGACCTAATTCTCAAGACATGGACCATTATATTTTGACAAAAGTCTTGGTGATAACTGAAAGCTTTAGTGGGAAAATGACCATAGATGAGCTTCAAGAATAGTTGAGATAACAAGAAAAGAGAAAGATAAATCTCAGAAGAAAGCCATGGATTAATGGAGATGATAATACAAATGAGATAAAAACCCAACAAATTAGAGCTGTTAGAACATTCATCTTAGGAAGTTACAAGGGTGGCAGAAAACACATCTCTTATGGATGAGATCCATAAAAATGTAGCCCTTTCATAGACTAATCCTCCACTAGCAAGGGATACCCAATTACTAATCTCAAGAATTTTCAATATCATGGAATTGCAGCTTACATACAACAACAAGTGCAACAAATAGTAAGACAAGTGACATGGGTAGAGTAAATAATGCAAACAAGCCATACCCAAGTCATCAAGATCAAGTATCATATCCCGAAGGCTATGCAATGACTAAGTTCAAATGGGATAGGTAATCCTGAACAACATATAACTTACTTTGTGATCTTGTGTGTCAAGCAACAACCCCTCATTGTTACTTCGTCAATTCTTAGCAAGCTTAAATGGGCTGACATTTGAGTGTGATGCTAGCTTGCATTGTTCAAAACAAAGAAACAAAAGAAGCCTACAAACTCCATCACAAGTGGAGATAATTCTCAAAAACTACCAACTCTTGTGGAAGATAGGGAGGTACAACCATCCAACAGCTTTCGGTAGAGAATCAAGAAGAAATGCTATTTTAAAAGAGAGAGAGTAGGCAAAATTTTTCAAGATGCTATAAAATTAGGTCTCTAATTTCTACAATGCAAAAGATCAAATGAAGCCAATAAAAAGGATCATTCAAACTATTGTCTTTACCGTAGAGTTTTGAGTCATACCATTAAAGATTGTTAGGTGTTCAAGGATTGAATCGAAAAGTAATATCGAGAGGCTAAGATAACTCTCTCAAAGTCAGCCTTATTTGGCACACTTACTAAATATATTAGTCATATCACTATGTTCGAGGCACATAAGCCACTTGCTAGACTCCTTTTCAGGGAGGAAGAACAATGCACATCTAAGAAAGAGTACTTGTAGGAGATCTATATCTCTAAAAAGCTGAAGAACTAAATAAAAGATGACTAAAAGCATGAAAATCAAAGGACAATAATAAGAAAATCTTCATCAAAACAAGATTCCCTACCTACTCAAAACATCAAAGAAAAAGAACAAAAAAAAGAAGAAATTGGTTCAATAGAAGGGATACACAGTCATGAAATTAGCCATCCAAGAGTATATTGATGCTTTAGAAGAATATATCCAAGGAGAAAACAATAAGATAACTCTCGAGGAATTCCTTCGTGATAAGCTTAGAGCTCTACTCGAGGTATCTGACATTGAGTGTAGGGGAAGAAGAACTCCCAGTGGCAATGTATGCTACTATTGTTGCTGTTGAAGGCTCATAGCCAAACAAATCACTAGATTCACCCCTTCATTCTAATGATGATGAATTCAGAGTGCAAGGTGGGAAGAAATGAATGAATTTACTGAGCATATCATTGATAAAATAAACATTCCCATGAGCCTTCTAGTAGACTATTATCAAGGTGATTATGTCAAGGAGTGGTTTGCTCATGAATATAATTGTTGCATGATCAAGTTATAGCTAGATACTATAAAAGATATAGCTATGACTAATATTAAATACATTAGGGCACAAATGCAAGCAATAAATAAATGCATGCAAGCCATGACCATTCATATGGAGAGCATGTCAAATGTAACTACAATGCTTTGTGAAGAAATTGAGAAGATGGAAAGGATGGTAGAGAAAAGGTAAAGGCACATAAAAGGCCCCGCATAAAAGACAAAAAATTACCTACTAACCCTCCTGAAGACTAGGATAACCATCCATGCAATCCACCCAAGAAGCATGTTAAGAAAGATAAACACTCTCAAGGACAACATTCTAGGTTTATTGCTAATTGTCACATGGTGACTCACACAAGTGCCATAGATATTAATGATTGGCTAGCCCAATTGCCATTAAATAACCCAATGGCAAATTATCAACCCATTTGATTTGGTGAAGTCCCATATCTAGAGCCTATGTGGAAAGATGCCTTCTACCAACTTTAGAGAAATTATATATACAAGAAATGGATGATGAATATGACTCTATGTCTAAGTCAAAATAACCATATGATCACTTTAGGAGGTCCTACATCAGTAAGTGTCAAAAGAAGAAGCATACATTTCGAGAAATGGCCAAACAAGGTAATGTTAGAGTTCTTTCAATTCCTGCATCAAGCAAACCAAAACAACATTGGAAGAAATGCACTAAATACTAAGTCCTAAAGAAGGTCTTGCTAGCCAATGAAATAGAAGGATCCATCCTATTAGTTTCTAAAGATCTTTCAACTAGGAAACCCCATATGCCTAATTTTGATACTGAGTGGGATGATTATCATCTAGCCACATCCTCCAATGACACCCAAGGAACTACCAATTAGTGGCAAGGATCTACTACTTCCTTCCATATGATCAGCCTTAGTAGTGACTTTGTAGAAGAGCCATGTTGGTCTCAAGATGCTAGAAACTGATTGAGGTATGCAAACCAAAATACAACTCGGGGGCAATAAAGTGTCACCCTCCGGCAAGTCCTAATGCATAGAGACAAGAATATCTCTAAGGATATGGAAAAAGGAAAAAAAATTTTAGATAAATAAGGATGCAAAGCCTTCGTAACCTGAACCTACACTCAAGAAGGTGTAGTAAGACATAGCAACTCATTTCAAAAAAATTTCTCCCATGCTAGGCATGCTTGATTCCCTAATGATATCACAAGAACTTAGAAATATATTGGTATACATCTTGCAAAATCCAATTGACTATCAAGCATACTTTGCAAAGGAAAACATGAAGGAGACTTTATATGTCAATTGGACTCCCACAATCACTTCTACAAATGATTACTGATTATCGAGGACTATAGATCACAATAGGCCATTATATATCATTGGGAATAATCATAAAATCAATCATATCCTCATTGATCCAAGCTCTTCAATCAATTTGATAATCCTCCATACTTTAAGGGCTTTAGCTTTGGACATGTACCACCAATCATTTGAGATTATAACTATCCAAGTGTTTAATCAAAATAGGCAAAGAGCTCTTGGAGCCATAACCATAATTCTGAAAATAGGCAAAGTAATATTGACACTAAGTTCTATGTGATTGACAATGATGCATCATATAAAGCACTATTAAGGAGACCATGATTGCATGATAACAAAGTAGTGTCATCAACCCTACATGAGTATCTTAAGTACTTTGAAGATGGTGAAGAATGTCAAATTGATGGAGATGTATATCCTTTTGATGTCTACGAGGTACATTATGATGATACAAAATATTATAAAAAATCTCATGCTTACAAAGGGTTTGCTTTCATCAGTCAAGTAAAGAAGAAAATTTCCAATATAATATTTGGCCTCCTCATCTAGGGAGTGATACAAAGTCTTAAGACAAAGAAATCCCACAATTTTGTTTAGGTGGTTGTTCTTCTAATGAAAATTATAATGAAAGTCTAAAACGAAGTACTCTCCTTGTTATAAAGTTCTTAAAAGGCTTAGTTAAGCTATTAGATGACGTAAACATCAATATTGTGGAGGAATTAACAATCTTTCATATTCTTCGATGACATAAGAGAGGAAGGAGATATTATTCTATAAAGAAATTCCCTATATTCTGAGCATGGAATCCTAAAAGCTTAAGATCCGGAAGATGATTGTGACTATCAGCCAATGGTTATACTTAACAAATAAAAGAAGAAAGTTTTTTCTTCAAAAATCTATGGGATCCATACTAAGGGAATATTTATATTCCATGAAAAGGAAATAAGAATTCTAAGAGGCTAGGCTATATCACTCTTAAGTATCCATACATTCCTTATGATCACCATTGAACCTCCATCTGATTATAAGGGTGATTAAGAACCCCTAATGCATTCTAACACACAAATCATATGCATTAAGCCAACCATGGTTCTCTAAACAACACAAGAAGATAAAGTTCTTTGAGAACTTTTATCAAAACTTGAAGATAGGGGCATGATGTAGTTGAAATGCCTTCAAAACCAAAGAAGGAACCTTTGCCAAGTTTCACTCAATATGATGGAACATTTGTTGAAGATGTGATCCTTCAGGTGAAAGAAGCCCCACTAGAACTTGAAGATTGGGCGCAGTCCATAATCGATGAGCTAATGGAAATCAACCTTATAAGCATGAAGACCACCTAGAGGGGTGGGAAGAGGGGGTGGGGGGTGAATTAGATTTTTGAGAACAAATGGAAATAAATAAAAAAAATACTACAATCCAAAAATCACTAATCATGATTCAATGTGCAAGTGCAAGTGATTAAATAAATCAAGTTAAGAGTGTATTGTGATATAATGTGATTTAGAGACCAACTGCTCCTACTCCACCGTCTTTGCCTTGATCTTGAGGACTTCAATACTCTACTAGTATGCCACTTCTTTGGTGAAGCCAACCCCGCATAACTCCTCTTGGTCCAATCGGCAAGATGCAACTCCAATCCAAAGTTGGAGTCACTCAACCACTCCAAACAACCTTGAAGTGGATTACAAGTGGAAGAAAAATAGAAACGGATGTTACAGTTTCAGCTCTCACAAAGTTCTCTCAAGAAAGAAGGAAAGGGCAATGAAAATTTTTTTGAGATTGAAAAGTTTAGAGCTCAATAATGGCTAAAGCGTAGAAAGGGCTTTTTGATCACTTTTCTCAAAGAGTAGAAGATATATAAGTTGTTAATTAAGGTCTCTTCAATTCTATTTATACATTTGGGTTCAAATCTAGCTATTAGAGATGAGATCCTCAGCTTGGTTTGCTCCAAAGATCAAAAAAATCAATCATTAGTCATGTAGAAAATCCAAATCATATGTCTATTTCAGATAACCAATCATCTTATTCCAATTTATCAAAGCTAGCTTACAACCCAACCAGGTGTTCTATTCCTAATCGAGCATCTAGTTTTGTCAAAATCTAACCCTAGCTAGGCATTTAATTTTCTATTAGGCATCCAGTTTTGGTTAATAAACTAGAATCTGAATCGCTAGCTAGATGTTTGGTTATCAACTAGTCATCTGGTTCTGCATAGGACTAAATTTTAAACTTTTTGTTTGACTCAACTGGTCATCTGGTTCAGAAGCAGACATCTAGTTCGATTAGGAAAGTTCTATTAAGGGCTTTTGCAAAATCTTGTATGACATTAAATGCTAAACAATTCATTTCAAACAAATCTTTGACTTGACTAGGAATAAAAGAAAGCTAAACCTAATTGAAGCCGATTTCTTGAGTTGCCTTGACCTTGTTCATATCAACCGTGAATCTTCAAATTGTTGTAGAAACTTCCAAGCTATCTTGAGCCATCTTTTTATCTCATCAAGTCACGTTCACTGATCTACCATCATGCTTTTTCTTTTCCTTGAAGCTTTCACATGTTTTCTTGAGTGCTTTAAATATTTTGGTTAAACACAACTCAAAAAGATTATTAAATATCATTTGTTCATCATAAAAAGTAGGAGGGCTAATAATCTTTCCTTTTTTGTTGATGACAAACTCCCAAAATAAATACTTAAAAGTTAAAGCAGAAGTAGTTGTGTATTATGCATGGATAAGCATATAAGCATAAAACACATATATGATTATAACGCATAAGCATAGAAGCATAAGGCACATATATGATCATGAGCAAGTATCGAGTATAAAACACATATATGATCATAAACATGTATATCAGTATAGCTCTCTCCTTCTTTTGACACTAACAAAAAGGTACTATATAGGATTGAAATTGGACAGAGTCTCGCCTGTAAATGAATGAACCCAACCTATATACAAGCTAAATTGTCATCATAACTAATAGGATACATGGGAATATAGACAATATCACTACAACATTTATATAAGTGATACTAATCTCCCCTTGACTCAATGGATTCTTAAGATTGGGATATCCAAGTGACAAGAAAAACATCAAGGATATCCATAACATAATCAAAACATCAAGTTACAAAAGTTCAACTCATACGCCATAAGTCATAATCCCAAACAATAAAACCATTCATACAAAGATAAAATGATCAAAATCCATAAACTAAAACAAGATCCACAAAACTAAAAAAATCAACAAAGTTTAAGTCTAGAGATTTAGTTCAAGGGTCTATTTGGGAGTCGTGTAATTTAGCAATGTACGAATCATCTCTAACATCCCATCCAACAATGTGTGCATTGTCTCTAACATCCTGTCCACTAAAGTCTAAAAATGGGCCACCTGCTCAGCTATGTGGTAAGTGGTATCCTCGAGATGTGGGAGCCTCATAGTGAAGTTAGCCTCAGAGCCTGTGGATGTGGCATGTGAACAACTAGCTTGTGCAGGTCCTACTCATTAGCTATGTTCAGCCTTGTCGGACTTTGCCTCCCTATCCTCCTTAGTGACGTAGCAACAAGCGTGGTAGACGAGGAAAACACCGTTGCCTCTGTTAAGAACTCCTTGAATCCACAAGGAAGAGAGAAAATTCACTAAAGTAGAACTTTATTGAGAATAAAAGTTGTCCCCCGTCCATAGGACTGAAGGCCTATTTATACAAATACCAGAAATCCAATTTGAGTAAGTTTCTGGCTTCCCAAGTCCTAAACTGAATATAACTCAGTTTAAACCCATTAATTGGGTTGGTAGAAGTTCTAAATAAGTTAACCTACGAAAATAAAATCCTAAATAAAGATTCATCCTTCCCAAGTCCTAAACTGAATAGGATTCAGTCCAAAATTGGTCTTGGGTTGGTGGAATCCGAGAATAAGACCTAAGACATCATAATAAAGAGAATTTTAAACATAGAAAGGTACTAAGTAAGGTAAATCCTAAGTTTAAATAGAAGAGTGAATCAAATCATTTGTCATGGCCCCTTGACTTCTGAATTAGCTTCTTTTGATATTCTTGAGCTTCCTTTGAGTGTCCTACATCAGTGTCCCCTTCTTGTAAAGAAACTCGTCCTCGAGTTACTTTTTGTCGTAATGTGCAGTCCTCAGGTGCATAGTAGTCAAACAAATCTTGAATATTAAAAGTGTTTGAGATCCCCAAATCCTTCGGGGGGTCGATGACATAGGCATTGTTGTTTATCTTTCTCAGTATCTTCAGTGGCCCAATTTTCTTCTGTTTCAGTTTGTTGTAAGTTCCAACTGGAAACCGTTCCTTCCTCAAGTGCACCATCACCAGATCTCCTTCTTGACACTCTTTTGAACGCTTATGAATGTCCGCTTTAATTTTGTATTTGGCATTGGATTCTTCTAATTTCTTCTTTACCTCAGTATGCACTTCAATAATTCTCTCCGCCATATTGTCTGCCGCTATACTTGTGCCTGGTAATTTGGGCAACACCACCAAATCCAGCGGGTGTTTTGGTGTCTGTCCATTGACAATTCAAATGGCGATTGTCCGTGGACCTGTTATTCATGTTATGAAAGCAAATTCAGGCTTGTGTCGAGGGCATAGTCCCATGCTTTTGGTTTGTCTCTTGCAAGACACCGACTGATGTTACAGTGTTCGATTCCACCACTTCAGTTGTCCATCTGTTGTGGATGAGAAAGCACTACTAAATTGTAGAGACGTATCAAATCCGCTTCCACAATGTCTTCCAAAAGTGACTTAGCAATTTTGTTTCACGGTCAGAAGTGATAGTCTTTGGCACCTATGTAGCCTTACAATCTCTGAAAAGGAATAGATTAGCCCACCTTGTTGCATCTGCTGTTTTCTTACATGGAATGAAGTGTGCCATCTTGGAAAATCGGTCGACAACAACAAATACTGAATCTAAGCCTCGTTGAGTCCTGGGGAGGCCCAAAACAAAATCCATCGATAGATCCTCCCATGCGGCATTTGGCACAGGCAATGGGTTATAAAGGCCAGTGTTTTGAGAGATTCCTTTGGCTGTTTGGCATACATAGCATCTTTGTACAAAGCGACCAACATCCCTTTTAAGTTGTGGCCAGTAGTAGCGCTCTTCAACTAGTGCAATGCTCTTGTCACGCCCAAGATGTCCTGCTAAGCCACTGCTATGCAACTCTTTCACCACCTTTTCTCTCAAGGCGCACCTTGGAATGCAAAGACGAGAACCCTTAAAGAGAAAGCCTTCATGGAGATATAAATCACTTCTTTGTCCTGCTTGACACTTTTTATACCCCTCTTTAAAATCTTCATCCTCAGCAAACAATTCCTTCAAATAATCAAACCCTTCAACTTCGTTGCTTATAGTTACCATCAAGGCTGCCCTACGGCTCAAAGCATCTGCCACCTTATTTTTTTGTCCAGATTTGTGTTTCAAAACATAAGTGTATTGCTGTAAGAATGACGACCATCGACCATGCATGCGATTCAAGTCCTTTTGGCTATCAATGAATTTCAAAGCTTGGTGGTCAGTATATAGAATGAACTCTCGTTGAATTAGATAGTGCTTCCAATGACGAACTGCTTGTACAACAGCATAAAATTCCAGCTCATATGTTGACCACTTCTTTCGAGCTTCACTCAACTTTTCACTATAGAAAGCTACTGGTCTTCCTTCCTGGATAGAACGGCTCCAATGCCTATATACGACGCATTCACAATCTACCTCAAATAACTGTCTCGAAGATTAGGCAATGCCCAAATAGGGCAGTAGATAACTTTCCTTAAATAAACTCGAAGCATCTATTGCTTATGAGTCCAGGAGGAACTTGCGTTGCTATCCAACATTCAGTATTGGTGCCCCATCATGGAACTAAAAGTTTTTGGACAAACCTCCGATAGAATGTCGCAGACCATGGAAGCTTCTAACTTCTGATACACTTCTGGGTAAGGCCATTCCTTTAATAGCTTTGACCTTTTCTTCATCAACATGAATGCCTTCAGCACTTACCAACGAAACCCAAGAAACAACCAGCCGTGGTCAGTCATATAAAAT